>JAVSCE010009874.1:0-32636 GCA_032199065.1 Smutsia gigantea
CATCTATAGCAGTCCCTCCAAAATATACTGTAGAGATGGTTTATGGGAGTTAAATTCTCTCAGCTTTTGCTTATCTCTAAATTGTTTAATCCCTCCTTCAAATTTAAATGATAATCTTGCCAGATAAAGTATTTTTGGTTCAATGCCCTTCTGCTTCATTGCATTAAATACATCATGCCACTCCCTTCTGGCCTATAAGGTTTCTGATGATAGCCTGATGGGCTTTCCTTTGTATGTGATCTTATTTCCCTCTCTGGCTGTTTTTAATAGTCTGTCTTATCCTTGATCTTTGCCACTTTAATTACTATATGTCTTGATGTTGTCTTCCTTGGGCTCCTTTTGTTGGGAGATCTATGCACCTCCATGGCCTGAGATACTATCTCCTTCCCACGATTTGGGAAGTTTTAAGCAATTACCTCCTCAAAGACACTTTCTATCCCTTTTTCTCTCTTCTTCTTCTTCTGGTACCCCTATAATGCGAATATTGTTCCATTTGGATTGGTCACACAGTTCTCTCAATATTCTTTTATTCTTAGAGATCCTTTTTTCTCTCTGTGCCTCAGATTCTTTGTATTACTCTTCTTTAGTTTCTATTTCATTTATCATTTCCTCCACCTTATCTAATCTGCTTTTAATACTGTCCATTGCGCTCTTCAACAGTTGGATCTCTGGCCAGAATTCATTCCTGAGTTCTTGAATATTTTTCCATACCTCCATGAGCATGTTAATGATTTTTATTTTGAAATCCCTTTCAACAAGAGTCATGGGGTCGATGTCATTTAAATCTTTCTCAGGAGTTTTATTCATAATTTTACTTTGAACCAGGTTCCTTTGGTGTTTCGTATTTGTATATGGCGCCCTCTAGTGCCCAGAAGCTCTACTCTCTGGAGCTGCCCAGCCCCTGAAGCAATGTCGGTGGTTGCAGGGGAGTTGTATTGGTGCCTGGGGGGAGGAAAGAGCTGTTTTCTGCTTCCTGGCTTCTATGTCTGTCTCCACTGCCTGAACCAGGGGCCAAGCACACAGGTGTCAGCCTCTATGCTTTTCGTTTGTAGTTGCTGTAGACAGGTCTTCCCTCTGGCTGGCCTAACACCAGGGTAGGGTTTGCTGGTTTGTGAGCCAGGTGGGGCTGGCTGAGAGAAAGGCGCAGTAGGCTGCATATCACTGAGGGGGTCCTTGGAGCTGTGTAGCCAGCCAGGGCACTGGAGCACCTGAAGATCATCTAAGGAGGAAGATTTCTTTTTCCTCCTTAAATATGAGAGTCTATATGGCAAAGCTCCCAACCTGCTGGGCAGAGTGCACCTGGACAATTTTGTCTACCTTTCCTCTCTCCTGAGCAGTAATCTCTGTGCAATCCTTGCCCCTTTAGAAGCCCTCTTGATAAGGGCTTCCTTGTTAGGCAGTCTCTCAGACTTCCCACCTTTCTTTTGTCCCAGCACAGCTGTGTATGGATCGCTGCTTTACACAAGCAGCTGGACTCTCAGTCTCTCCAGGAATTCTGCCTGTCTTAGATTTCCAACCCCATAATCATGAGAGTATCATGCAAACACCATGAATTGTAAGTTTGTGTTCCCAGAGCAGATCTCCGGAGTTAGGCATTCAGCAGTCCCAGGCCTCCACTCCCTCCCTGCTCAGTTTCTCTTCCTCCTGCAAGTGAGCTGGGGTGGGGGAAGGGCTTGGGTGCTGCTGAGCCACAGCTTTGGTAGTTACCCTGTTCTGTGAGGTCTGCTCTTTTCTCCAGGTGTATGCAGTCTGGCTCAGTCCTCTTTCCTGTTGCTCTTTCCAGATTAGTTGTATTATTTATATTTTCATATTGTATGTGGTTTTAGGAGGAAGCCTGTGTCTCACCGGTCATGCTGACATCTTTAATCCTATCTCTAGCCTTTTATATTTCTTAAATCTATGTATCGATCTATATATGTGTTTTTGTGTGTATGTATATATATTTGGTTTAGAACTTCTCTTGTTTCCTATATAATTTAAACCATAAATCATTAATTATAAATTTATTTTACTAGGCACACAATTTATAAAAATGTATTTTGTGACAATAGCAACATAAGGGAAATGGATGTTAATAGTAGCAGAGTTTCCATATACTCTTGGAGCTAACTTTAATCCAAAGTTGGTTGTTATTAATTTAGGATGTTAATTGCAATTCTCATGCTAAAACTAAGAAAGTAACTGAAGATATGTACAGAAAAGTAAATGAGGAGGGATCCAAAACAACACACTAAAACATATCAATCAAACCAGAAGGCAGTATTAGAAGAATTGAGGAACAAAAATATATGACAGAAAAAAATAGCAAAAAGCAAAATGGTAGGAGTACATCTTTCTTTACCTGTAATCACTTAAATGTAAGTCACTTAAAAAACAAGAGACTGGTGTTACAGAACCATTGGCTATATTCTCCATTCTGTACTACCAGATAATAACTGCACTAGTTGGAGTGAGGATTTAATAATGTGTGTAACTGTTGAACCACTGTGTTGTATATGTGAAAACAACATAGTATTGAATTATCAACTGTACTTTAATAAAAAAAGTCAGGTTAAAAAAACAGACTGGTAGAAAAGACAAAAACATTGGTCAAAATATATTCTGTCCAAACAGACTTACTCTGCATACAAAGTACAAATAACTTGAAAGTGAAAAGATAGAAAAAGATACTCCATGCAAATAGTAATCAAAAGAGAATATGGGTGACTATGCTAATAACAGATAAGATAGACATTAAGTTAAATTGTTACAAGAGACAAAGAAGGCAATTATATATTGATAATAGGGTCAATTTGTCAAGAAGATTTGACAGTTACAAATACATACACATCACATAGCAAAACCCCAAAATAAATGAAGCAGACATTGAGAGAATTGAAGGGAGAAATAGACAGTTGTAAATTAATAAGTGAAAACTTAAATACCTCACTTTCATTAATTCTATAGTAGAAGATCTATACAGAAGATCACTAAGGAAATAGAGAACTTGAAAAGCATACAAACGAAATAGGTGTCACAAAAACATAGAGGAAACTCTACCCAACAATAGCAGAATATGTATTCTTCTCAAATGCACATGAAACATTCTCCATAATGGACTATATTTTAGACCACAAAACAAGTCAGCAAATTCAAGAAGACTGAAATCATACCAGGTATCTTCTGGGAATAAAATGAAATGAAGCTAGAAATTAATAACAGCTAGAGAACTGAAAAAATTATTTTAGAATGCTCTTAACCAATGGACTAAAGTATAAATCACAAGGAAAGGTGGAAAACACTTTAGAGATATAAATTTAAACAAAACCACAGCTTATCCACAATTATGAGATTCAGTGAAGGACAAGTTCAGAGGGAAATTTATACCTATAAATTTAAATGAAAGATCTCAAATCAATAATCTAATTTTACACTTTTCGTAACCAGAAGAAGAGCAACTTAAAGCCAAATCTAGCAGAAGGAAGAAAAAAAATAAAGATTAGAGATGAGGATAAACAGAAAATAGAAAAACAAGAGAAAGTCTAGGACACCAAAAGTTGGTTCTTTGGAAAGATTGATGGAAGTGACAGATCTGTAGCTAGACTAACAAAAAAAAAAAAGAAGACAGAAGAGTCAAATGAATGAAATCAAGAATGAAAGCAGAAACATTACTACAGACTTTCTCAAAGTCTTCCAAAATATAGAAAAGGAGAGAGTACTTTCTGACTCATTGTATGAGGCCAGCATTAGCCTAATGTCAAAACAAAATGAAAACCAAAGATACAGAGCAACAACTATTATGAATACAGATGCAAAACAGAACAAAATACTAATACATTGAATCAAATGGCATATTAAAAGGATTATACACAGTGAACAAGTGTAATTTATCAGGATAGCATGGGTGGTTCAACATAGGAAAAGCAATTTATCTAATACACAACATTAATAGGACAAAGAAACCCACATAAAAATCTTAATTGATGCTGAAAAAGCATTTCATAAATCTAAAACACTGTCATGATAAAAAAAAAAGTCCTCATAAAAGTAGGACTGGAAGAAAACTTCTTCAACATATGACATATGCCATTTATGAAAACCCAGTTAATATCTTATTCAATAGTGAAAGGCTGGCAATAAAAAGAAATAAAAGGCTCTAAATGGGAAAGGAAGGAACAAAACTATGTCTACTTGCAGATAACAAAATGCAAATAATTCACACAAAAAAACAAGGGAGCTAATAAGTGACTTCAGCAAAGCTGCAGGATACAATATCAACATACAAAATGACGTCTCTCCCTGTACATCAGCAATGAACAGCCAAATTTTTTTTCAAAGCTTCATTTAAAATAGTTTTAAAAATAATACAAAAAAATAACAGAAAAATTAAACCAATGAGTAGAAACGTTTGTGCATTGAAAATAATACATTGCTGAAATAAATTGAAACCTAAATAACTGGAAAAACATTCCAAGAAACATTTCACGTTTATGGATTGTAAAACTTAATATTGTGAAATTGACAATACTGTCTGAAGCAGTGTATGCACTCCCTATGAAAATTGGATTTTATTTGTGAGCATGAGTATTTTGTTGAGGTTTTTGCACTTATATGTGGATCTGTAATTTTCTTTCTTTTGAAGTCTTTCTCTGAATTTGGTATCAAGACAGGACTGGTCTCATGGAACAAGGTGAGAATTGTTCTCTTCTCTTGTATATTTTAGAACAATTTGTGAAGAACTGGTATTCTTATTTAAATATTAAGTATTTCATCACTGGAGCTATTTGCTCCTGCACTTTTCTTTGTAGGAAGATTTTTGATTACTATTTCAAGCTCATGTTTGTTATAGGTTTATTCAGAGTTTATATTTCTTCTTGAGTTAGTTTGTTGTTTCTGCCATTCTGGAAATTTGTCCATTCAGTCCAGGTTATCTAATCCATTTACACATATTTGTTTATAATATTCTCTTATAATCTTTTCATTTCTGTAAAGTCATGTGCAATGGTCCTATTAAATTCCTGAGTCTAGTAATTTGAGTTTTCTTTATATTTTTCTTAGTATATCTAAAAATTTGTCAATTTATTGATCTTTCTAAATATCTAAAATCTGGTTTTGTTGACTTTCTCTGTTGTTTTTCTGTTTATTCTCTATGATACTAGTTTGCACTGTAATATAGATTATTTTCTTTCTTCTGCTTGCTTTAGGTGTTTTTGCTCTTTTTCCCAGTGTCTTCAAGGTGGAAGTTTAAGTTGTTTCAGTCATTTTTTTATTTTTTACATAGGCATTTTCAGCTATAAATTTCCTTAAAATACTGCTTTTTTTAAGTTTTGGCTTAATGTGTCTTTATTTTCATTCATATCAAAATATTTTCTAGTTTCTCCTCTGATTTTTTCTTTGACCCATTGGTTATTTAGGAGTGTTTTTAACATTCACATATTTGTGAATTTTTCCAAATTTCCTCTTGTTTTGGTTTCTCATTTCATTCCATTGTGGTCAGGGAAAATACTTTGTAAGATTTTAACCATTTTAAATATATTGAAGCTTGTTTTATGCCCAAGCATATGGTCTATCCTGGAGATTGTTCCATGTGCCCATGGGAAACATATATATTATTCTCTTGTGGATGGCTTGTTCTCTATTTTCCTATTAGAGGTAGTTGGCTTTATACTGTTTTTCAAGTCTTCTATTTCCTTTTTTATTCTTAAGTTTAGTCATTCTATCCATTGGTCAAAGTGGATGAATAATATTCCATTGAATGGATGTAACACATTTTGCTTATCCATTTATCAGTGGATGTACATTTGGGTTTCTTTTCCAAAATCTTTTGGTTGTTATGAATAATGCTACTGTGAATATTTGTATACATGGTTTTGTGTGGCCATATGCTCTCATTTCTCTTGTATGTATAACTAAGAGTGAAATTGATGGGCCAAATGGTAACTCCATGTTTAAGTTTGTGAGGAATTGCCAGACTATTTTCCAAAGTGGCTGTACCATTTTACATTCCTATCCACAGAGCATGAAGATTCTAATTAGTCCGTAATTTTCTCTTTGTGGTTTCTTTGTCTGACTTTGATATCAGAAAAATTGTCTTCATAAAAATGAATTGGGATGTGCTCTCTTATCTTTTATTTTCTGGAAGTCTTTGTGAAAAATTGGTAGTGATTCTTCAAATGTTTGATTAAATCAACAGTGAAGCCATCTGGGAATGGGATTTTCTTTATGGTTATTTCATCATTACATCAATCTCCTTACTTATAGGTCTATTCAGATTTTCTGTTGCTTCTTATGTCTTTCTAGGAATTTGTTCGTTTAGTCTAAGTTTTCTAATTTATTGGTATACATATTTTCATAGCATTTTATTCCTTCTTAATTCCTTTTATTTCTATAAAGTTTTTAGTAATAATTTCTCTTTTCCTTCTGATTTTAGTAACTTTGGTCTTCTCTTTTTTCTCAGTCATTCTAATGGTGTGTTACTTTTACTGATCTTTTCAAATAAACAGCTTTTAGTTACATTCATGTGCTCAATTTTTTTGTTCTCTATTTAATTCATTTCCATTATAAGCTTTATTATTTCCTTCCTTCTGTTTGCATTAGGTTTGGTATGCTCTTCCTTTTACAGTGACTTAAGGTGGAAGGTGAAGTTATCAATTTGAGATTGTCATTCATTTTTAATATAGCTATTTACAATCTTTTTTGGATTAGATCTTCTGCAACATGGAGCTTGGAGTAATGAGATATGCTGGCATCTTGCCCCAACCAGGGAGATCTTAATCTGGATTGAGAAGTCCAGGGAGAGGGAGCTTTTGTTTTTGCCCCTGCCTGCCAGCAGTAGAGCTCCCATCACATTGAACTAGTGGTGTAATCATGTCTCAAATGCCAGTGTCTCTCACCGTTTTTACCAATATTTAATAGATTTTCTCAAGTGAACGTTTTTCCATTTTTTTGTGTGCTCTTAGGACAACTTCCAGAGACTTTGCTTTTTTTTTAATTTATGGTTGTTGTGTTGGTAAGAGTATCTGTGGGGTGTCTCTTGCTGCTATTCTGAAAGTGTATCTCTATTTTTGAGTAATATAATTCTCAGAGTGCAGTGCATTGACATGAAACCTCCTGGTAGTTTGGTTTTCAGGGGCTATAGCGTCCAAAACAATGGAAGAGGCTGGTTGGGGAAATAACTCTGTTTGCATCACAAAGAAGTGCTTCTGAAATAGATTGACAACAGCCAGTTTTCAAAATGGAACACTTTATGAGTGAGAGTCAGGTAGTAGGACAGAATAAAAAAACCTTTTCAGCCATTGTAAAAGTCTGAGAAGATCATGAAGTGAATTTCAAGTAACTTTTTCTCAATAGATTCCTATCACCTTTATAATAACTGGAAACTGCTCTCAATTTGTCAAATGGTCTTCCAAAAGGATTGCTTTTCAATGAAATTATCAGTTTTCAATGTTTTACTTTTTATTGTTCTAGGCTTTGTCAGGAGCTGTTAATCTAATGCTATTTTTAAATGTGAAAGTCAATCATACACTGTTAAATACACTGGAAACACTTAAACCAGAGCAAAAGACAACATGAAACCAACAAGGGAAATTCCTGTACATGTTTACAGTGTCATCAAGAATGATGTTTATGCATTCATTCACTATTCTTTATGAGAAAAAGCTCAACATTTTATTGAGCTACGTTTGGAACATGAGAGAAAAATAGCTAAAGGCCCACAACCATTACATCAAACACTCTACTAGAAGACTTTAGCTATGGCTTCTATGTCTCCACAATATTTTCTTCATTTAACAATAATATTTTTCATCTCCAAGTTTCATGTTTATTGATTATTCTTCCATCATGACCGCTTGGTCTAGCTTCATAGATTAATGTTTTTTTAATTTTGTTTTTTTTTCTTATAGTATATCTCTCTTGGATAAAAGTATTTGTTTTAAATTTTCAGGGGAGCCTTTGAATTACATGTCCTTGGGTCTATTGGTTTTTCACCAAATATGCATCCTTACAAAGAAATGTCTAGGCATGCCAAATATTTTTTCATTATCAATAAAGTTCATTTGAAATGGATCTCCTGGAAAATAGACTTGGTTTCTCCCAAATTCTATAGCCAGAGAAAATGGGGAAAAGACTCTGTTTATTATAAATTTCTCCCTATATTTTAGATATCTAGTCCATTGGCAGAAGGGTGGAGTCAGAAACAAGGGTATGCCCAGCAGTTTCATATGTGCAGAAAAACCGCTTCTTTATTTTTTGCCAAGAATTCTCATGTCAGGAAGCAATGTTCAACTCTCAGCCCAGCCCTGCTGCTACTTTCACAAAGATCATTGTTCAGCGTAGGAGCTTTGGCCAGGAATAATTCCTGGGCGCACCAAGTGACACTACAGGACTCCAGGTCGTTTTGGTTTGGCCACATTGTTGAAGTGCACGTGGTACTGCCTACGGCATGCTTTCATCTACAGGTGTGAGCACCCTGAAATAAGTGGTTTCAATTTCCTTTCTGGATGCTGCTATTTTATTAAAAGTGGCTTCAAAGTCAGCCCTATGTCTTCCTTCACGTAGATCACATCTGTACTCAACGGAATGGAAATCGACATGTACTCTTCCCTAGTGTCTAGTATTAACGTAAAATTTGCTCCATTCCTATATACCTTTTGTTATACTATTAGTTTCTATGACAGCTATAACAAATTACCAAAAATTAGGTGTCTTATAGAACACAAGTTAATTCTCTTACAGTTGTAAAGGCCAGAAGTCTGGCACGGGTTTCACTGGACCAAAACCAAGATGTCAGCTGGGCTGTGCTCCCAATGGGTGCTCTATAGGAGAATCCGTTCCTTGTCTTTCTTGCTACTAGAAGCTGTCCTACTTCCTGGGCTCATCCCTCCATATTATATTGCATTTTGTCTCCCTGCTTCCATCACCACATAGCCTCCTTCCTCTTCTGTCTTAGAATCTCTCTCTGCCTCCCTCGTCTAAAGACATTTGGAGTTTTATTTAGGGCTCACACAGATAGTTCAAAGAATCTCCCCCCATCTTAAAATCCTTAACTCAAACACATATGCAAAGTCCTTGTTTTGCCACAGAAGGTAACATTTACAGGTCTAGGAATGAGTACCTGGATATATTTGGGGACCATTATTCAGCATATCACAATCATTAAATAGGAATTCTGAAGAGCAAGAATTAGATTCTAGTGCTAAAGTTGCCTTCCTGCTTAGAAGTCTATCTTGCAAATAACAATTATTTTTCTTAATTATTTTTTATTTATCACATATTTAAATTATTTTCTGTTGCTTCTTATGTCTTTCTAGGAATTTGTTCATTTAGTCTAAGTTTTCTAATTTATTGGTATACATATTTTCTTAGCATTTTATTCCTTAATTCCTTTTATTTCTATAAAGATTTTAGTAATAATTTCTCTTTCCCTTCTGATTTTAGTAACTTTGGTCTTCTCTCTTTTTTCTTGGTCATTCTAATGGTTTGTTACTTGGTCATTCTAACGGTTTGTTACTTTTACTGATCTTTTCAAAGAAACAACTTTTAGTTACATTCAATTTTTTTGTTCTCCATTTAATTCATTTCCATTCTAAGCATTATTGTTAATTATAATCAATTATAAGCAACTTATAGTTGTGGGAGATGGGATTGGAACATAGGCACTCTGGCTCTGTTGTTCCTTTTAATAGGGTGAATGTGACTTCCTGATATAATCCAAGTAAAAAAAATTAAATTGTCCCTGCATCAGGTAAAACAGTGAGCACCCACATACTTCCTTCATAAATTGATTAGATGGATTTCCTCATATTTTTGTATTTCCTTGGTCATGTTGATGGGAATCTGAAAGGGAGGGTAAAAAATACACATGCTTTTGACTGTGCTGTGGTCCTGACTGTAAATCCATTGAAATCTTGTTTTGCCACACTTTGGCCTTGAACTGGAAGCACAATATAATGTAACAGAATGAAAAATAATGGAGGTAGAGATACTTGATTTTGAATACTGCCTGAAAGAATTTAGTGAACTATGAAGCCCTGGGCAAGATGTTTCATTTCCCTCAGCTTCGATTTCTTTATGTGTAAAAGAGGACAGCTAAATCTCACTTCTCAGGTTTGCTGAGAAATTGAAACAGAATAATTTCTATCACCTACTGAGTATGGTGCTTAGGATATAGAAGGTTTTACTCAGTAGTACTTCTCATTCCTAGATCCCTTTTCTTTAGATACACACACACAGATGTATGTGAAGCTTGTTTCCATGTTTTTGTTAGCATTTTAACACTGCACAGTATTCCATGCCCTTCTTCTTATTAACTTCTCTACATCTTCTCAGCCTGTGGCTATCTTCCAAGCAGAGTCCATGCTTAGAAACTCCACAGAAGGTGTTCCAGATGCTCTTCCTGTATTTAAGTATCCAGCCCTCCTATTTGTGATGCTGCTAGTTAGCTGGTGAGCAGCTGATTTTACTTCTGCATCTACTGAGAGACTGCATGATAGGCAGTGTTGAGGAGAGACGGGAGGACTGGTCAAGTACACATAGGGAAACACCAAGCTGATGGACTATTGATGTGAGATTCCCAATGAGTGTTTCTCATAATACACTTTTTCTACAACTCTCTGATATTGTAGATGGAGAGGAGGACCCATGTCCTTCCCAGCAAGTTCATACAAAATTATTTTTTTATTTCCCATACTGACGGCTAAGTAATACTTTTGAGGGTGCATGTCTCACAAGTGTGAGCTACTAACATCTTTCTCAGAAAGCTCAAATAAACTACAGCTCATGTCTCAGAATATACATTCAGGGAGTATGGTCAGTTCTTCCAATGTGTTATCTGATCCACATGCACCTACACAAAAAGTTTGGTAAAACATCATTTTGTTTGTATAATGTCTTTTTTGTCATCTTCAGCTTTGTCTCCAAATTTTCCAGTCTTCAGGAGTTATGCTTCTCTTTATTACCTAAAGAAAGTTTAAGCCCATCTTGCTTGACTTCAAGTCCTTTATATTTAAAACCTTCTCCTCATCCAATATTTTTGGGACTGACAGAGTCTGAGTGATGCATCTTTCCTTACATCACCTCAGTCAAGTGCCTTGCTATGAACTTTTGTTCCACACCCTGCATTTTACCTCCTGTCACCTCTTAATTGGCTTTCCAGGCCTTTCACATAAACATAACCATGCGCCTTTTCTGACGTTTCTCCAAAGCATGACTCTCATTAGGTTGTAAAAATTGGCAAAACTTCACCAAATTGAAATACAATGCAGATAAAAATTTTAAACCACCTCTTAGATATCACTGCACCTATAGTCAATGGCTCATGATCCCCCAGTATGGGACCCTCCAACATCTCCTGTCTGCCAACAAGAAACAGGGGCAGGCTTACCTGCCACCAATGAATAGAAATACCTTGGACCATATCTCCCCTATCTGATCCCAAGCCCATACAACTCTAAAATACCCACAATGAGAAAAAACATGTTCCCTCTTCCTCCACTACCAGGCCTGCTTTGCTATAATTGTCCTCTGAAGAATAATTTCTTTATGTATTTATGGGTCAATAATAATAATAACGAACATATTTCATACTCTACTGCTTTTTTTTCTTACCCTGTCATGGGAATTGTGGCATGTCTAGATTTTTAATGACTACCTCCTTTTCCATTGTATTGTTAATAATTTAATCAATTCCTGCTAATAGACATTTAGATCATTTCAAATGCATTGTTAATACAAAAAATCCTTGTGTACATATATCTTTGCTTCCTTTTCACTTTTTCCTTAAGATGAGTATCCTGAAGTAGTCTTTATTTTTGAAAGTTATACATATACTAAATTTCAACAGATATTACTAAATTGCCTCCGTAAGTGCTATACATATATATATTTACTCTTACCCTTATAAAATTAAGTATTTCTATCATCAGAAATCTTGGCAAACTTTAGACCACCTATGCTGATCAACCATCAGAATATATTTGCTTTGAGTTTCACTGCCAGTGGGAATGATTTGAGACCTAACACTCTGGCCAATTTTTATCAGTGAGCCCATTGTTCATGTTCTGGTTTCTGGCCATGATAGGCTTGGAGGCAAGAAAACATACCATGCTTGCTAATAAAGGTGTTGATGAAGAGGAAGATGTAAAGGGCAATTCTAGGTTTCAGGATTTTGCAGCTAGGTGGATTATTATAAGGATAGAAAGGGTGGTATTGAAAAAGAGATATTCTAGAGGCATAAATGCTAGATAATGAGGGGTTTTATAAGCAAAGGTAAGAAATTAGAGTAAAATACAAGTGCAATGAGAAGGTACTTGTATCAACGAGAAGGTAGCTATTTGCTACCACAGAAACCACATTATAGTTTTATTGTCTTAAAACTGTAATGATATATCATTCCTCATGATCTTGTAAGTTAGCTGGTTAGTTAATTTACCAGGTTTTTCCAGGGTTAATTCATATGGAAGCATTCTGCTCCAGGAAGCATTCAGTTGTGGCATCTGATGGGGCTGCAAGCTCCGAGATGGCTTCACTTGTAGCAAAGTCTGATGGTTGTTGCCTGTGAAGGCCCTGTTATACAATATGGTCTTTCATATTTCAAAGTATAGACCTGCTTCCTTACCTGATGAATTCAGCAGCATTCCAAGAGTTTGAAAACAGAAGCTGGAAGGCCACTTGAAGTCAAGACTCCTGCACTTGAATTATATTATTCCCACCACATTCTTTGGCACAAAGCAAGGCAGAAAGCTATTCCAGATTCAAAGTCTAGGGAGACAGGCTTTACCTCTTAATAGAATGAGTAATAAAGCTACTGAAAATGGGAATATACATAATGGGATGTGAGAAATCTGTGGCCTTTAACCTACCACATACTAAATCATTTTAAGAAGGGGAATCACATAATCTGAATTTTTAAAAGATCATTCTGGCTATTATGAGGTGAATGGATTTTACTGGGACATAAGAAGCAGAAACATCAGGTAAAAGTTTAGTTCCAAAAGAAAGACCAATTTCTTAAATATTTTTTAATAAGTATTATAAGACATTTCTAAGTGGACACTGTCTTAGGCATTATTAAAAATTTAGACAAGGTGCTGTCATATAGTCTAGGTTGGTTATCTCTCTGCATTCAATTCATTATAGCTGAAGAATAAATAATAAATCTCTATTGGAAAAGGGCTTTTGAAGAAAATTTTCAGAATTTTAACCTCAAAAATGTAGTCATCAGGTTCACACAGTGTATGTATCTGCAGTGGAGAATGTCACATGTGTTTTAGTCACTTTTCAGAAAGTATTTAAATAAAAGCAAGATATTAAAAATGCAACTTATTGTTCATAGTTTTCTCCCTAAATTGTGTAAAAATTAGATTACAACTTTGTAAAGAGACTGAATTTGTACTCCTTGAAAGTCAAAAGATACTCCTGTGAACTAGTTAAAATTTAAAACTGAGGAATTGGATGAATCAATATACAGTTGTGAAGAACTGATAATGAAAATGCTCTTTCTAAAAATGGCTCCATTAGAAAGATAAAGGGGATTGATGTGTGTGATGATGTGAAACAATATGTTGTTCTGCTGCAAGTAAAGGTAATAAATAAAAGGAAATATAAATAAATGAAGAAAAAGAGAAAGACCTAAGGCAAACAACACATTAAGAAGAATCCTAAATAAAGAATTGCAGAGTTGAAAGGGAAAGAATCCATCAATCCCAAATAATTACAGAATAGAGGTGAATCAAGACGTTTGGAAAAGCAACTCAAAAAGTGCTGGATCTTTTCAATTATCTAGTTATTAAAGTGCATATATTTTTAATATTAATTCCCAGTATGGATGAGGATAAAGTATGACAAACACTCTCCTACAGTGCAGGAGGAAGCATAAAGTATTATGGTCTTTCTTGAAAGATTTTGTCAAGAGTATTTCTAACCTTTATAAAATTATATTTTTGACTCAATATTTCCAATTATAGAAATGGCTTAAGGAAAGAGAGATTCACATGCAAAAATATGGCATTTCATAAAGGCAAAAAAGTGAAACTGAAACTGCCAACAGTACATGCTTAAATAAATAAATTATGATGCCTTAATATACAGAATTTCCATGCAGTTATCAATTATGTAAGAAATGCACTCATGGGAAGGGATGGTACTTATGGCTGTGGAGGAGTGGAGAAACTGAAAAACCCTATACCCCCAAAGAACTAAAAAATTGGACAAATGTTTGATAGCAACCATTTAAGAGTTATAGAAATTGACCTAAGGCAAACAACACATTAAGAAGAATTTAGTCACAAAAATCTACTGAAAGTCAATTAAGAGTTGTGGGAGTCTTTGATCTTCTGGCCTGAGGCTGTCCCCATCCTCCATGAATTCAGTCAGAATAGTAGTGATAATAGGATAGAGTTAGCTGTCACAGTGCTTTTTGCTAATGGGGGCCTACTTTACTTATAGCAGAAGATGGAAAACTCCTACAGAGGGGCAAACAGGGAAGATCTGCAGCTTTGCTAACAAGAGGATGCAGCCCCTGTTGGGGTGGGCATCAGATTGGAAAGCCATCTAGAAATTTAATAGGGAAATCCTGGAAATTAGCAAGCCATGGAAGGGCTGTATTTGCATTCCACACATTCTTGGCTGACTCACCGAAATACACAAGAGATCCAAGAAAACCTGTTATCTCAGCAACCCTGGCTGAGAGACTGTGCATATATAGGGGAGACTTGAGAACACAAGGTCTCCACATATTCCCAGTTGACTGAGAGACTATGCAAATGTGCACAAGAAAACTAAGAGGATACTGAGGAAAGTAAAATCTAGAAACTTGAAAGCTTCCTGAAGTTTGAAATGCATCCCTCAAGCTACACACAAACTGGCTGGCAAAGGATGGAAGACTGACTGACTTGAGGTGTTTGACTAAAAACTCTGACCACTTGTTGACAGACCACTAAGCCATGTAGAAATAAGAGTTACTGATGGGAAGTCAGGCAGATAATATAAAATGAGATGAGATGAAATATTTCAAAAAATGAAGTAAAATAAAAACTGAGCATAAATATCAGTGACCACAGAAAGCAGGGGAGAGAGATACCACAGATTAAGTCCAGGAAAGCCACTTTAGAAAGCAAATGAAAAAAACATCAACAACAGCTTTTAGAGGGGAAAAAAAATGAAGAAAATCTAAATCCAGGATTGCTAAATATATAAAATATCCACTATTCAAAGAAAAATTACAAAACAATAGGAAAATGTGAGCCATACTCAGGAAAAAAATGCAAACAAAAGGAGCTATCTCTGATTGGACACAGATTTTTAACCAAGCAGACAAATACTTCAAAGCGTCTATTATAAATATGTTTATAAAAGCAAAGGAAACTATGTCTAAAGAATGAAAGAAAGGTGTGATGATAATATCTCATCAAATAGAGGATACCAATAAAGAGACAGAAAAGATACAAAGAACCAAATAGAAATTCTGGAGTTGAAAAGAACACTTACCACAGTGAAATTTTTATTAGAGGAACTAGTATAAGAAAGTGTCAATGACCAACACATGAAAGTCCATGACCACATGGCTTCAAATAATTTTACTAAACATTTAAAAAAGAGTTAATTCTTAACCTTCTCAAACTATTCCAAAAAATTGAATAAGGAAAGCTTCTGAATTCATTCTGTAAGACCAACATCAACCTCTTACCAAAACCAGACAAAGACACTACAAAATAGCAAAATTATAAACCAATATCTCTGATGAACATAGATGCAAAATTCCTCAACAAAGTATTAGCAAAGCAAATTCAAAAGTACATTAAAAGGATCATTCAACACCACTGAAAGTTATTCCAGGAATGCAAGGATGGTTCAATATCCACAAATCAATGTGATGCACCACATTAACAAAAGGAAGAATAAAAAGTACATGATCATCTCAGTAGACACTGAAAAACTATATGACAAAATTCAACATCCATTCATGATAAAATCTCTCAACAAAGTGGGTATAGAGGGCACATATCTCAGCATAATAAAGACCATGTATGACAAACCCAGAGCTAACATCATACTCAATGGTGAAAAACTGAAAGCTTTTACTCTAAGATCAGGAACAAGACAAGGACACTCACTGTTACCACTTTTATTCAACATAGTACTGGAAGTCCTAGCCATAACAATCAGAAAAGAAAAACAAAAGGCATCCAAATTGGTAAGGAAAAGTAAAACTGTCACTATTTGCAGATGACTACAAATTGTGATACTGCATATAGAAAACCCTGAAGACTCCTCCAAAAAACTATTAGAATTAGTGAATGAATTCAGTAAAATCACAAGATACAAAATCAGTATACAGAAATCTGTTTTCTATATACACATAATGAACTAGCAGAAAAATTAAGAAAAGTAATCCATTTACAACTGCATGAAGAATAAAAATATGTAGGAATAAATCTAACCAAGGAGGTGAAAGACTTATGCTCTGAAAACTATAAGGCACTGGTGAAAGAAATCGAAGATGACACAATGTAAACATAATCCATGCTCATGGATAGGAAGCATTAATATTGTGAAAATGTCCATACTACCTAAAGCAATCTACAGATTCAGTGCAATCTCTATCAAAATACCAATAGCATTCTTCACATAACTAGAGCAAATAATCCTAAAATTTGTATGGAACCACAAAGACCCCAAATAGCCAAGGCAATCTTCAGAAAGAACAAAGCTGGGGGTATCATGCTTCCTGATTTCAAGCTACATTACAAAGCTACAGTAATCAAACCAATATGATACTGGAACAAGCATAGACACATAGATCAATGGGATAGAATAGAGAGCCCAGAACAAATCCATGCTTATATGGTCAATATATGATGAATGAGACAAAAATATACAATGGGGAAAAGACAGTATCTTTAATAAATGGCATTGGTAAAACTAAATAGCTACATGTGAAAGAATAAAACTGTCTTACACCATACACAAAAATAAACTTGAAATAGATTAAAGACCTAAATATAAAACTTAAAACCATAAAACTCCTAGAAGAAAACATAGCCAAGAAACTCTTGAACAGTAGAATTAATATTTTTTCTAGATATGTCTCCCCAGGCAAGGGAAACAAAAATAAACAAATGGGACTATATCAAACTAAAAAGCTTCTGCACAGCAAAGGAAACCATCAACAAAACAAAAAGGCAGCCTACTCTATGGGAGAATATATTTTTGCAAATGACATATCCAATAAGGAGCTAATATCCAACATATATAAAGAACTCATACAATTCAATGCCAGAAAAACAAATAACCCAATTAAAAAATGGGCAGAGGACCTAAATAGACAATTTTCCAAAAATATATAGATGGCCGACACATGAAAAGATACCATCACTAATCACTAGGGAAATGAAAATCAAAACCACAATGAAATAATCACCTCACACCAGTCAGAATGGTTAATATTAATAAGACAAGAAATAGCAATTGTTAGTGGGGATGTAGAGAAAAGGGAATCCTTGTACACTGTTGGTGGGATTGCAAACTGGTACAGCCACTATGGAAAGCAGTATGGAGCTTTCTCAAAAACCTAAAAAGAGAAATACCATACAACCCAAGTAATTGCACTTCTGAGAATTTACCCAAAGGAAACAAAATCACTAATTCTAAAAGATATATGCACCCTTATGTTTATTGTCTGATTATTTACAATAGTCAAGATATAGAAGCAACCTAAGTGTCTACTGGTAGATAAATGCATGAAGAAAATGTGGTACATATATACAATGGAATGTTACTCAGCCATTAAAAGAGTGAAATCTTGCCATTTTTGATAACCTGGATGGACCTAGAGGATGTTATGCTAAATGAAACAAGTCAGAGAAAGACAAGTACCATATGGTTTCACTTAAATGTGGAATCTAAAAACAAAATAAATGAACAAACAAACAGAACAGAAATAGACTCACAAACACAGAGAACAGACTAGTGGTTGGCATAGGGGAGAGCGGTGGGAGGACAGGTGAAATAGATGAAGTGGATACAGAGCACAAACTTCTAATTATAAAATAAATTAGTCATGGGAATGAGAGTACAGCATAGGGAATATAGTCAATAATACTGTAATATCTTTGATGACAGATGGCAACAGCCCTTATTACGGTGAGCATTTAGTAATGTATATAATTGTTGTATCACCATGTTGTACACTTGAAATCAATATAATATTGTATATGCAATATAATATTGCAGATCAACTATAGTTCAATAAAAGAATCAGTGACCTCAAGATATATCAGTAGAGATTATGCAATCTAAAAAATAAAAGGAAAAGAAATGAATGAAAATGAACTGTAATCATAGAAATGTGGGACATCATTAAACATACCAGTGTACATGTAATAAAGTACCAGGAGAAAAGGATAAAGACAAAAGAGAGTAAATAATGCCTGAAAATTTCCCAATATGAGAAAAAAATAAATGTAAAAAGCTCCAAAAACTCTAAGTAGGATAAAAGTAGAGATCTATACCCTGGCACATCATTGTTAAAATTTGGGAATTCAAAGAGAAAGAGAAAATCTTGAAAGCATGAAGAAAAATGTGACTCATCATGTACAAAGGAAACCCAATAAGAAATATATCTGACTTTTCATAAGAAGCTATGGGGACCAGAAGGCTTTGGGGTAACAGATTCAAAGTGCTGAAAAAAATCAACCAAAGAGCTCACAGCCAGAGCGACTACAAATGAAGGCCAAAGAAGAAAAAGAAGACATTACCAGATAAACAAAAAACATCAGATTTTTTGCTAGCCAACCCTCCTTACAAAAAAAATATGAAAGGAAGTTCTGCAAGCCGAAAGTGTACCCATGTAGGAGTTGTGTTGTTGTGCCCTGGCTGATGCTAAGCAATGTATAGAGTAAGGTTTGGGGAGACTGAGCAAAAGACCTAGAGACAGCAATCAAGACATTGGTTTATTGGGGGAACTCACATACAGGGAGTCCAGGAGTGGCTAACTGGACAAAGCTTGTGCTACTGAGATCTACATGTAGCAAACTTTTATATTATTTCAACTAGCCTAGCAATTATCTGGGGTCCATCCCCTCCTGGTCCAACCAATGTCCAAAGGAGATCAAGGCCTGCCATCTGGACATTCTTCATTTCTAAGGAGTTGCCACAGGTAGAAATGAAGAAAATCAGAAATGTAGGTAAGAAGGCAACCAATGTAAAGAAATGTTAGGTTTCTTTATTTCCTCAGTTGCTTTTAGATACAAAATGATATAACATCATAATTATAAAAATTTACTGTTGAGTTTTTAACATATATAGATATAATGTGTATATTAATAATAGCACCAAATAGGGGAAGAAGGGAAGAGAACTGTATAGGAGTGAGTTTTCTATATCACACTGGAATTTAGTTACTATAAATATGAAGTTGATTCTGACAAGATGGGTAAGCCCAACTTCTTGGAAAAAAATGTATCTCATGAAATACCATTAATAAATTAAAATGTTGCCCCATAAAATACTCACATAATGCATAAAAATACAATAAATGAGGAAGAGAGGAATAAATAAGACGTGAGGCATATGGAAAATTAAAAAGTAAAATGACAGACATAAATCCAAAGGCATTAGTAAAAATATTAAATGTGAATGGATTAATCAATAGAATCAAAATTCAGAGATTTTTAGAATGGATGAAAAACAAGATGTAAGTCTATGCTGTATATAGGAGACACACAGATTTAAAAATACAAATATTTTTAAAGAAAAGCAGGGGAATATATATCATGCAACTTTAAGAGAGTGTATAGTAATTGTTGACAAAATAAAATTCATATAGTTCTACAGATAAAGTATTTTATAATCACAAAACATCAATTATTCAGAAATACATAACAACCATAAACACATGCATACTCTAAACAAAGCAAAAATATAGAATTGAAGGGAAAGTTGAACAATTCAACAGGAGTAGTTAAAGATTTTAATTCTTCACTATCAGTAATGGATAAAACAACTAAGCAGACGAATAAATAGAGGACTTAAAAATGCTACAACCAACTAGAGAATTATAGAACACTCCACCACACAATAGCAGAATACACATTCTTCTCAAGCACACATGGAACATTATTAAGGATAGGATGCATGCCTAGCCATAAAACAAACTCAAAACATTTATCAGGTTTGAAATTGTACATAGTATGTTCTCTGATCACAATGGAGTAAAATTAGATATGAATAACCAAGAAATTTGTGTGACTGTTATGTATATAAGCTAAATAATACACTACTAAATTATCAATGGTCCAAAAAAGCTATCGCAAAGGAAATTAATAGTTTGAGATGAAAGTAATAAAGACACAACATAACCAAATTTACTGGTATAGCTAAAGCAATACTTAGAGGGAAATTTATACCTGTAAACACCTACATTAAAAACAAGAAATAGTATTAAAAAATAACCTAATGCTTATAATTTAGGAGACTGGAGAAAGAAGAGCAAAAATTAGTTAAATACAGAATAGTAGAGGAAAATCAACAAAACCAAAAGTTGTTACTTAGAGAAGATAAACAAAATTAATAAACCTTTAGCTAGACTGACCAAAAATAAGGAAGGAAGGAAAGATATCCAAATATGAAGTATTTTTATCTCTGAGAGGTGTTATTTCATTATTTATATTTTTATGCTTTTCAGCATTTTGTAAATTTCTAATCTGACTATATATTACTTCTGTAATTAGAAACAACTATTATAAAAATATCAGTGAAGTTAGTCATAAATAATGACAGTAGTTGTCACAATGGATATCTGTTTTTCCTTAATTTAGCATATATATATGAAATAGCTTCTCTAGAGGGAGCCCTGTGCTAACAATCGGAGAAAAAGAATGGAAATAAGAATAGGAGTTGACCCCTGTCCTTGAGCAAACCTTGTGGCTAATCCTTCATTTACTGCTGGGAAGGTGAGGGCAACATGGAAATCCACAATTATCAGCTTCTGTAATGTCATCTTCCTTGCAACTACCCATCTTACTTGAAGTATATAATTCCAGAACAAAAGGCAGGGAATAGGTGAGGGCTCTGAGAGTATTCACAGAGAAACTAGTATTTGAGATTGGTCTTAACATCATGACAAGGAGTTGCTTAAGCATGCGGAAGACATACAGATGGCTGTTCCCATGTGTGGTAGGAAGGTGACATGCAAGTATTAGTGTGGTGGCAAGAGAAGAAGCTGCAAGGTAGGCTTGGGTGAGCGTAAGGAAAACCGGGTTGCCATGCTATGAATTGCAGGCTTTATTCTGAAACATACTGATAGTCATTTGTTCTTAAAAGGGGTGTGACAGTTTGGTTTGAGTTTGAGAGAGATTTCTAGGGCTGCCTTCTACTGAAAAGAATCAGTATTATTATCCTTTTTTTCCACCTTACTTGTTTTTTTAAAGCCAATAAAAACAAAAACTAATAATGGACTCCATATGTTGTATTCCTCTAAGAAATTTCTTGTTAAGTAGTACATTAAATCCACAGGAATATGATTAATGTGACATTACAAATTAGGATTGCCATGTGTTAGGAAGGAAATAACTTACAAACTGTTTAAAAGTCTTCAGAGAGAGAAGGAATAGTTTAAGACAGCACAGAGTCTTGAGAAAATTTTGCTATGGCTCCATTCAAGTTTTGTTTTGTTTTGTTTTTAATTACTGTGTTGTCTCCTTGTATATTTGCACAGAATAAAAAAGTTAAAATGATTTCTCTAAATGCTGGTGGCAATATGAATTATAGTTTTCATTTAAAATAGTAATAGTTAAAAGTTGTTAGAAGTCAAACACAACTGGAGGCGAAGTAACCGCTTGAGCTAAGGCGAACTAGGTGTCACATGGAATAGTGATACAATAATAATATTAAAAGCTTTCTCTTATATGTTACCATATATTAGCCATGGTTCTTCGTTAAGGTGACCATATAAATTATCATCTAAACAAGGACACTTTAGAGAGTGAAAGGGTATATTAGTCAACAATTACACAGGCATAGGAGATGATATTAGTAATTGGCACACAGAACCAGTCCAAGTCCCTGCCCTCAAGAGGCTCATATTCCAGTGAAATTTTTTGCTATATTCTTGTGGTTCAGTTGTTTCATGATACCAAAATGCCTCTTGCTTTCCAAAAGACAGCTGGACCTGCTGCCCTGCATTCCATGCTCTTCTCCGCAGGCCCTACCATGGGGCTATTGGCTTGTACTGAGGTACTTGAGCAAACAGTAAGGGTTCAAAATCAAGACTGTGCCTTCCCACAGCCAAGCAAAGCTTCTGGCTGAGCTTGCATCTTTTGAAAGGCTTTTTCCTTGAAAACGTTTCAGCAATCAGGCTGAATTACAATGAGAAAAGCAGATTAGGAGGAAGGGAATGTCATAGCAGTGAATGCTGAGGACAGGGATGGGAGGATCTGGAGCAGAAAGTTCAGTCTGTCAATGATTTCCTGCTTATAGAATTGTCTCCTACTGAAAAAGGAGGGGTGGAGGGGAGGTAGCCAGTGAATTAACACTTGAATCCTTTGTGACATCCTTGCTTCTTGGGTCCTTTATATCATGGGGGCTTAGAAACTGCCATATTGAGATTCTGAGCAACATCACACAAGTGCAGGGATTTGGCCTAGGCTGTGTGATATAAACCCTTGAGTCACAGTATCATACCACTAATAGCAAATTGCCTAAGTTTTAGTAAAATCAACTCATGTTAATTTTTAGTGTAAATGTTGGAAACGTAACTGTCTTCTAGGTGACGCTGGAACTGTAAAGTCAGACCACTTGCACATCACTAAAGTGGAGGAAACTTTCATGGATTGTTAAAAAATTAGTTGAGCTATAGCTCACATACCATAAAATTCACACTTTTAAAGGCACAGTTCAGTGGTTTTCAGTATATTCACAGAGCTGTACATTCCACTAATGTGCAATTTACCACTATCTAATTCTAGAACATTTTCATCACCCCAAAAAGAAACTTTATATACTCATCCATGATCTTAAACACAACGGGATTTCTTAGGTGGCAGGAACGTAAAAAAGATTGCAGACAATAGCACCAGTCCCAAAAACTTGCCCCAGATCAGTCTCTAACTTGTTCATGAAATCATTGGTTCCAGTGATGTACTCATGAAACTATTCAATCATCGAAGATTTATTGCACACTGATTATTTGCAAGGGACTGTGCTAGGTGTTGAGAATATAACAGTAAACCAGACAGCCATAATTTCTGTACTATTGGACCTTATAATCTAGTGAAAGAAAAAGACATTAATCATATCAATAAATATATAATTAAAATTGTGATAATTCCTGGAGAAAGGAAAATGTATAAGAAGCATTGGGAGGTTAGAAGTGGGAGTCCGGGGGAAGTTTCTCTAGGGTATGAGGCATTTAAGCTGACATATAAGTGGAAAGTAGGAGCTAGCCAGATGAAGAGTTGGCCTTGAGGTGGGAAAGAGTTTGGTTTATTTAAGTAACTGAAGTTCTATAGTCGTAGTCACAATCATACCTTAAATTTATCTGGTTCTTAAATGTCCTGCATCTCCCAATTCATTTATTCCTGTTTCTTGCCATGAGCTCCTGTGCTTCCTTGCTTGTTCATCCATTTAGACAATGTGTTCCGGCTTATTGACTTCAGTTCTCTAGCAGAGAAGGTGTCTTTGGGCAATATTCATAAGCCTCTTTTAGTTCAAAAAGAACAGTGCTCCAAAATAGTGAGTCCTGCTAAACCACCACTTAAGGTATGGTGATAGATTTAAACGAACCTCTAGGTTTTTTGGCCTCAAGAACAATTTCAAACATCATCTCCATTGAGTTTCTGAGCAATTCAAAAGTATTGGTTCACTTTTCTATAACTCTGGATGTCAGTTTTGCATTGAAAGGAGCTTAAATCTGATGCTGCAACAGTACACCACTTGAAAACCTGTTCTCAAAGATTGTATCTACAAACGTGAAACACTCATTCACGCTTTTATCAAAAATGTGTTGAAATGAGAAACAAGCACACTTATACATGTGCACACGCACACACACACACGCACAAAAAATGGCCCCTTCTCAGTGAAGGGGAACTGTTAACTTAAAATCAAAAGTTAAGAACCAACAACAAATGTTTGCAGGTGCCATTTCAGGTAGCTAGAGATGACAGAGATGAAAAGGGATGTATTATTAGTGAACTTTGTGTGTGTGCCTGTGCATGCACATGAGAGACAGTGTTGTCTGCATTTATAACTTTTTAAACAGTATCTAATGCTTAGATACAATTACAATTATGCTGTCATGTACTATACACTTTCCTCAGTAAATATTTTCAAAAATCCTATATATGTAAAACATGACACTGAACATTTTTCAGAAAAGAGCTATATTTTTTATCTCTTAACTTCCTCAGAGAAGCCTTCCCGACCTCCTAGTTCCACTTCACACGTAGTGGCCCCAACTTCCCCATCATTGCAGTCATCATACTGTATTGCAATCAGCTCTTCACTGTCTGTCTTCCCTGTCGGGCTGTAAGTGACCTGAAGTAATGAATGAACAAATGCTAAGAAGGGAAAAAGGAGAAAATTAAACCCTAATTCTGAGGGCTTTGGCTTGAAGTGATTTCTAAAAACCTTCCCCTTGATGTAATAACACCTTTTTACTTATTCATTTTCAAAAGCCTTTGGCATACTTGCTAATTTGTTTTTGAAAAAGTTCATGACACACTGTAGGGTGACTGGAGACCTGTTCATTCTGGTGTCAATTCACTGGACGTCTCCCGTGTGCCAGAAATGCTGGCAGCACAGCCCTGAACGAGATAACCGAATGGGAGGCACAGTTTAGCAGGGTAAGCTTTCTGATAGGGAATGTGAGGTGCCATGAGGGCTCAGAGCAGGGGCACCCCAGAGAGACTCTAAGGTGTAACTGAAGATAGTTCATTATGCTTACATACATCTATGAGCAATCCTAGGAAACCAGAAATCAAGGTCATTAGCCGACCATGCTAACCAGTTAATAAATTTCTCATGTGGCCTTCATAGGCCTTATTAAAGCCCATGAATGAAAGGAAAATTCTCCTGGCAATTGTTTAGAAAAAACAATTAATGCATCTGTACTTTTGATTCTATCCCTAGAGGTACTCAGTGCACATGTGTTGATACTTTAAGTACAATATAGGGAGAATACTCTCTAAAATCAGACTCCCATGTTTCAAACATTTTCAGGTTCTTTCAGTAGATAAGTTTCCAGTAAGCAACGAGTGTCTATTTCAGGAATCATGTCAAACACCAGTGGCTTAGGGTTAAACTGGAAGGGGGAAAAAACAGCCAGGGAAGATCCTGGGCTCATTTAAAATTTTGCCTTTTGTAGAGCATTGTGTGTGCTTTGACACTTTCTCACTCTCTGAACATATTAGCTGCTGGTTGAGGCACAAAGAAGGGATGGTTTTCAAGAGATCATTAAATTGTGGTAAACATTCACAGACTTCTCCGTCTTCTCTCCGTTCATCTGCATTACAGCGTGCTGAAAGCTCTTTGTTTTTCATGCTTCTGGGAACCAAGCATCACGTCTTTGGTTAATAGGCCGTGTCATCACTGCCCAGAAATGAAACTCCAAATCAAAGAAAAATTTAAATGATGCAATTGAAATCAAGAAAAATCTAGGACTAATTTGTGGTGGAAGATCATTCATAGACATTTATAGTCTTGCAAGAAATGCAGCATAATTTTTCCCCATATTAAAATTTTAAAAAACATAATTTGGTACAAGTTAAATTTTAAAGACATTATAAAGTCCTATAAATGGAAGTCCACAAACTAAAACAGTATGGAAAAGTCAACTCATTATAAAAAATACTTGTACTAGGCTGCAAATCTGCACTTGCCAAATATCTAAACTAGGATACTGAAAAAATCAAATTCCATCTTTGATGTCATATATTTGACCTTCAGGTTTCCAAATACAGACTGTTTAAGGAGACAAAAGAAAAGTACATGCATATATTTATACAAACATATTTTACATGTGTGTATATATGCACACTACGGAGTACATGTGTGCATATATATGTGTGCACACACAAAGAGCTTGTAAAGCATACTAATTGCCATGAGCATTTTTAGTTATGATTTTCAACTCAAGTAATTGGATATGATACATTTAAATACCAGTTATATATAATTAAGAATGAATTTATGTGTATGATTTTTACATTTTATTGTTTACAATCATAAATCTTGAGTATTATGGATGCTTGGAGTTTTTATAGGGTAGAGGATTTTAAAATCAATTTCAAAGTTATTTCAGCATTGTGTCAGGTAATACTGCAAAAAGACACAAAATCTGAGACTCTTTGGGATGTTAGCATCTTCCTACATACAACAACATCATTCTAATGTTGCAGTTGAATAAAATCACATTCAACTTCAGAATATGAGGCAAGACAGGACTAACTATATTATTAAGCCAACTCAGCCATGAGCTACTGCACATTAGTGGGAGTTCTGTCACAGATTGAGGACAGATTTCCCTTTAAATATTTTAAAATTATTCATATGTATCCATGGAACACATGCAGTCTGGCAGCTTCTTCAGTGATGTGTTTATATGTGATATGCCATGAGTGTTTTAATATCATACTTGTCTGGTAGGGAAAATTATAATATGTGAAAGACAACTGGGTAGGTGCTGGCATCATAAATTTGGTTACTTAACAGTATAAAATGTATTGTATGTGAGACACTTTCTCTCTTCTCACATTAGAATACTAGAATGGAAAAAAATCACAGGCTTTAGAGTAGTGTAAAAGACAACTGGGTAGGTGCTGGCATCATAAATTTTGTTACTTAACAGTATAAAATGTTTTGTATGTGAGACTCTTTCTCTCTTCTCACATTAGAATAATAGAATGGAAAAAAATCACAGGCTTTAGAGTAGAAAAGGCCTGGATTCAAATCCCAGCTCTACCAGAAGAAGCTATGCTTAATTACAGCAACTCTAAAATGGGGGCAATATTAATTAGAGAGTGTGTCAGAAGAGCCTGACTCTTAAACTGGCTTAATCTTAAGGAAATGCATTACTTCTCATCACAAGAAATCTTGAGGTATGGCAGCCTCCAAGCAAAGAATGCCAAAGCTTAGCACAACTTCTTTGCATTTCTCTCTCTGTCCTGTTGCCGCCCTGCCTTTGCCTCCGTCAGGGGCAGAGCAGTATGTCTGTAGCACATCAAGGCATCACAAACGGACAGGTGAGTATCACAGGATGAAGAAGGACAGTCTCTCACAGTGTCTCCTTTCAATGACAGAAATTCTCAAAAGACATACTGGCCATAAGACACTCCCTGCCCCAAGTCTCACTGGCCAGAATTAGATCATATGTCTACTTCCGATGATCAGTGAGCCTCAGACCATCAGGATTTACTCCTGAACAGGCCATAGGGTTGACCATCTCCTACCACATTACATGGTAATAGAACAGATGGAGAGAAGTAAATCAATTCAGTAATTAAGAGATAGGTAGATGGATGGATGATGTGGAATTGGCAGAATATTAGGAGAGAATTGATTGGATATGAAGAAAAATTAAAGAGAAGAATTCAGAATGAGTCTACAAATTAAGATGAGGAATATAGGAAAATAACATGTTTGTGGAAGAGCTAATACATTTCGTTTTGTGCGTCTTATCTATATATTTTTATAAATGTGCCAATTTTTCTCACATTGCTCGAAACACATAGATTAAATTTCCCTTAAAATGAAATCAACACTGCATATGATTACAAAGTTGTTCAAATCTCTCTTTTGACTCTCAGTTGCTCTTAACAGAAATGAAATTTGTTTGGATCAACTGAGTACTCTATATTTCCTGAACACAATCATCTGCCAGATCCTGAAGAGACCATTTCTTTTCCTCAAAAATTGTCTCTTATAATTCTTGCACACTTTCAGAGAGGTTTTTCCTCTGTTGTAGATTCTAACAATTGAAATGCATGGTTTGCTAATTCTATATAATGCTGAATGTATTGTTGCCAGACTGTTGTGTTATATTAACCAATTTGCGGTCATAGATACTTGAAAAATTTATAAATGCTAGTTTGATTCTGTTTCCTTAGTGATGGCTCTTATTCCAGAGGCTTATTTCAGCCGTTTACTCTTCCTTAAACTTATGGGAGCTAGGTTTTGTCACAAACGGGAATGCATTCAGAGTCTAGGTAGATATGCTATATAAGCAAAGCAGGCCAGTTATATGACAGCACAGAGTAGGGAAGCCTATATATAGCAAAAGTAGTTGAGGTAAACCTTACTGAGTGACATTTTAAAAGATAAAGAGAAAAGAAAACCAAAACACTTCAAACAGAATCAAGTATATTTACTGGCAAATTCTTCATTTTTTTGGACTGTGCTTTAACAATTATATGGAATAGAAATTTTCAATGTATGGAGAGTGTCTCTGCTACATCCAGAGACTATCTTACCTTGTCAGAAGGGCATTAAGTATAAAAAATATTAAGTATGAAAAATGGGAGGGACTTCCAGGAAGATGGCGGCGTGAGCAGGGTGGCAGAAATATCCTCCCAAAACCATATGTATTTATGAAAATACAACAAATAAACTATTCCTAAAAAAGAGACCAGAAGATACAGGACAGCACACAGCCTGCATCTACACTGAGATGACGTGGAACCCCATGAGGCGGGTAAGATATGGAGCCACGTCCTGGTGGGACCTGAGCACTCCCCCACCCCAGTGCACCATGGGAGGAGAGGATTCAGAGCCTGGAGGGAGTGGAAGGGCAGGCCCGCGAAATAACCAGCCCTGGTGATCTGCACCGGGAGCGCTGACACACATCGCCGCTGACACACATCGCATGGTGTATCGGAGATTGGAGAGACAGAGGATGCAGGATCTGAGCCTGAGAACGTGCCCGGGTCCGTGCAGCCAGCTCCCAGGACAAAAGAAAAGTGCGCACTATTTTTTTAGTGGTCTTAAAGAGACAAGGGCCCAGGATCATCCCAGCACACTCAGCCCAGCAGACTGGGAGTCCTGGGGAATTTCGGACCCCTTGGCTGGCGACTGCGAAAGAGTAGCTGCACTGAGACTTCCCACAGAGATCAACAGCCTCCCAATCATTCCCACCCTGGCCAGAGCTACAAAGGGCCCTGCGGGGTGTGGCCACAGCTGTGGAATTGTGGAGCAACAGCGCCACCTACAGCATCCCCACAGAATCTAGTCCCGGTGGGCATTTTTTATTTTTATTTTTTGTTCTTTCCTTTTTCTTTTCTTTTATTTTCTTTCTTTCCGTTCTTCCTTTTTTTCTCTTTTCTCTCTTTTCTTTCATTGTTTTTTCTTTTTTTTTTAAAGAGCCCAGCTGACATACGTGGGACCTATCAGCAACCACTTCTATTGCCATGAAAAGACAGAGGAATATGGTACAAACAAAACTCACCCAGACCCAGACAACACCAGAGAGGGAAGCTGAAGGGATAGAAATGCACAATCTTCCTCAAAAAGAATTCAGAATAAAAGTCATAACCATACTAATGAATCTGCAGAGAAATATGCAAGAGCTGAGGGAGGAAGTGAGGGAAGTGAGGAAAGACAATGCAGAATTGAGACAAGCAATCAATGGGCTTAGCAGCAGACTGGACGAGATGCGAGAGACTGTTAATGGAATAGATATCAGAGAAGAGGAATACAGAAAAGCTGAGGCAGAGAGAGATAAAAGGATCTCTAGGAATGAAAGAATATTAAGAGAACTGTGAACAATCCAAATGGAACAATATTCACATTATAGGAGTACCAGAGGAAGAAGAGAGAGAAAAAGGGATAGAAAGTGTCTTTGAAGAAATAATTGCTGAAAACTTCCCCACGTTGGGGAAGGAAATAGTCTCTCAAATCATGGAAGCCCACAGATCTCCCAACACAAGGGACCCAAGGAAGACAACACAAAGACATATAATAATTAGAATTGCAAAGATCAAAGATAAAGACAGAGTTTTAAAGGCAGCTAGAGAGAGAAAAACGATCATCTACAAAGGAAAACCCATCAGACTATCATCAGACTTCTCAACAGAAACCTTACAGGCCAGAAGAGAATGGCATGATATATTTAATGTAATGAAACAGAAGGGCCTCAAACCAAGAATATTGTATCCAGCACGATTATCATTTAAATATGATGGAGGGATTAAACAATTTCCAGACAAGCGAAAGTTGAGAGTTTGCCTCCCATAAACAACATCTACAGGATATCTTAAAAGGACTGCTCTAGAGGGAAGCACTCCTAAGGCTAAAAAGATGTCACCAGAGAAAATAAAATCATAGCAAAGAAAGCAGAAAATCCAAATAATAACTAAAGGCAAACAACAAAACACCTAGTATATAAAGAATGGAGGAGGAAGAATAAGAAGGGAGAGAAATAAAGAAACATCAGACAGTGTTTACAATAACTTAACAAGAAAGTTAAGTTAGGTGGTCAGATAGTAAAGAAGCAACCCTTGAACCTTTGGTAACCACGAATCTAAAGCCAGCAATGGCAATAAGTACATATCTATCGATAATCACCCTAAATGTAAGTGGACTGAATGCACCAATCAAAAGACACAGAGTAATAGAATGGATAAAAAAGCAAGACCCATCTATATGTTCCTTACAAGAGACTCACCTCAAACCCAAAGATATACACAGACTAAGAGTGAAGGGATGGAAAAAGATATTTCATTCAAACAACAAGGAAAAAAAAAGCAGGTGTTGCAGTACTTGTATCAGACAAAATAGAATTCAAAACAAAAAGTAGCAAGAGATGAAGAAGGACATTACATAATGATAAAGGGGTCAGTCCAACAAAAAGATATAACCATTATAAATATATATGCACCCAAAACAGGAGTGCCAGCGCATGTGAAACAAATACTAAAAGAATTAAAGAAGGAAATAGAAAGCAATGCATTCATTTTAGGAGACTTCAACACAGCACTCACTCCAAAGAACAGATCAACCAGACAGAAATAAGTAAAGACACAGAGGCACTGAACAACACACTAGAACAGATGGACCTAACAGACAACTACAGAGCTCTGCACTGAAAAGCAGCAGGATACACATTCTTTTCAAGTGCACATGGAACATTTTCCAGAATAGACCACATATTAGACAACAAAAAGAACCTCAGTAAATTCAAAAATATTGAAATCCTACCAACCAACTTCTCAGATCACAAAGGTATAAAACTAGAAATACATTTTAGAAAGAATTCAAAAAGGCTCACAAACACATAGAGACTAAACCACATTCTCCTAATTAATCATTGGGTCAATGACCAAACTAAAACAGAAATCGAAGAATATATGGAGCTAATGACAACAGCAACACAAAGCCACAACTTCTGTGGGATGCAGCAAAGGCAGTTCTAAGAGGAAAGTATATTGCAATCCAGGCCTATTTAAAGAAGGAAGAACAATCCCAAATGAATAGTTTAAAGACACAATTACTGAAATTGGAAAAAGAAGAACAAATGAGGCCCAATGTCACCAGAAGGAGGGACACAATAAAGATGAGAGAAGAAAAAAATAAAATTGAGAAGAATAAAACAATAGAAAAAGTCAATGAAACCTAGAGCTGGTTCTTTGAAAAAATAAACAAAATAGGTAAACCCCTAGCCAGACTCATTAATAGAAAAAGAGAATCTACACACATAAACAGAATCAGAAATGAGAAAGGAAAAATCACGACGGACCCCACAGAAATACAAAGAATTATAAGAGAATATTATGAGAATCTATATGCTAACAAGCTGGAACACCTAGAAGAAATGGACAACTTCTTAGAAAAATACAACCTTCCAAGACTGACCAAGCAAGAAACAGAAAAACTAAACAGACCAATCACCAGCAATGAAATTGAATCGATAATCAAAAAACTACAAAAGAGCAAAACCCCCGGAGCAGATGGATTCACCTCTGAATTCTACCAGACATATAGAGAAGAAATAACACCCATTCTCATTAAAGTTTTTCAAAAAGTAGAAGAGGAGGGAATACTTCCAAACTCATTCTATGAAGCCAGCATCACTCTAATACCAAAACCGGGCAAAGACCTCACCAAAAAAGAAAATTACAGACCAATATTTCTGATGAACATAGATGCAAAAATACTCAACAAAATATTAGCAAACCAAATTCAAAGTACATCAAGAGGATCATACACCATGATCAAGTGGGATTCATCCCAGGGATGCAAGGATGGTACAACATTCGAAAATCCAACAACATCATCCACCACATCAACAAAAAGAACAAAAACCACATGATCATCTCCATAGATGCTGAAAAAGCATTTGACAAAATTCAACATTGATTTATGATAAAAACTCTCAACAAAATGTGTATAGACGGCAAGTACCTCAACATCATAAAGGCCATATATGACAAACCCACAGCTAACATCATACTTAACGGCGAGACGCTGAAGGCTTTTCATCTAAGATTGGGAACAAGACAGGGATGCCCACTGTCTCCACTGTTATTCAACATAGTACTGGAGGTCCTAGCCATGGCAATCAGACAAAACAAAGACATACAACCATCCAGATTGGTAAAGAAGAAGTCAAATTGTCACTATTTGCAGATGACATGATACTGTACATAAAAAGCCCTAAAGACTCCACT